>OX382360.1:23930018-23959101 GCA_947508005.1 Amphipoea lucens | reverse complement strand
ACCTAACCTAACCTAACCTAACCTAACCTAACCTAACCTAACCTAACCTAACCTAACCTAACCTAACCTAACCTAACCTAACCTAACCTAACCTAACCTAACCTAACCTAACCTAACCTAACCTAACCTAACCTAACCTAACCTAACCTAACCTAACCTAACCTAACCTAACCTAACCTAACCTAACCTAACCTAACCTAACCTAACCTAACCTAACCTAACCTAACCTAACCTAACCTATCCTAACCTAACCTAACCTAACCTAACCTAACCTAACCTAACCTAACCTAACCTAACCTAACCTAACCTAACCTAACCTAACCTAACCTAACCTAACCTAACCTAACCTAACCTAACCTAACCTAACCTAACCTAACCTAACCTAACCTAACCTAACCTAACCTAACCTAACCTAACCTAACCTAACCTAACCAACCTAACCTAACCTAACCTAACCTAACCTAACCTAACCTAACCTAACCTAACCTAACCTAACCTAACCTAACCTAACCTAACCTAACCTAACCTAACCTAACCTAACCTAACCTAACCTAACCTAACCTAACCTAACCTAACCTAACCTAACCTAACCTAACCTAACCTAACCTAACCTAACCTAACCTAACCTAACCTAACCTAACCTAACCTAACCTAACCTAACCTAACCTAACCTAACCTAACCTAACCTAACCTAACCTAACCTAACCTAACCTAACCTAACCTAACCTAACCTAACCTAACCTAACCTAACCTAACCTAACCTAACCTAACCTAACCTAACCTAACCTAACCTAACCTAACCTAACCTAACCTAACCTAACCTAACCTAACCTAACCTAACCTAACCTAACCTAACCTAACCTAACCTAACCTAACCTAACCTAACCTAACCTAACCTAACCTAACCTAACCTAACCTAACCTAACCTAACCTAACCTAACCTAACCTAACCTAACCTAACCTAACCTAACCTAACCTAACCTAACCTAACCTAACCTAACCTAACCTAACCTAACCTAACCTAACCTAACCTAACCTAACCTAACCTAACCTAACCTAACCTAACCTAACCTAACCTAACCTAACCTAACCTAACCTAACCTAACCTAACCTAACCTAACCTAACCTAACCTAACCTAACCTAACCTAACCTAACCTAACCTAACCTAACCTAACCTAACCTAACCTAACCTAACCTAACCTAACCTAACCTAACCTAACCTAACCTAACCTAACCTAACCTAACCTAACCTAACCTAACCTAACCTAACCTAACCTAACCTAACCTAACCTAACCTAACCTAACCTAACCTAACCTAACTAACCTAACCTAACCTAACCTAACCTAACCTAACCTAACCTAACCTAACCTAACCTAACCTAACCTAACCTAACCTAACCTAACCTAACCTAACCTAACCTAACCTAACCTAACCTAACCTAACCTAACCTAACCTAACCTAACCTAACCTAACCTAACCTAACCTAACCTAACCTAACCTAACCTAACCTAACCTAACCTAACCTAACCTAACCTAACCTAACCTAACCTAACCTAACCTAACCTAACCTAACCTAACCTAACCTAACCTAACCTAACCTAACCTAACCTAACCTAACCTAACCTAACCTAACCTAACCTAACCTAACCTAACCTAACCTAACCTAACCTAACCTAACCTAACCTAACCTAACCTAACCTAACCTAACCTAACCTAACCTAACCTAACCTAACCTAACCTAACCTAACCTAACCTAACCTAACCTAACCTAACCTAACCTAACCTAACCTAACCTAACCTAACCTAACCTAACCTAACCTAACCTAACCTAACCTAACCTAACCTAACCTAACCTAACCTAACCTAACCTAACCTAACCTAACCTAACCTAACCTAACCTAACCTAACCTAACCTAACCTAACCTAACCTAACCTAACCTAACCTAACCTAACCTAACCTAACCTAACCTAACCTAACCTAACCTAACCTAACCTAACCTAACCTAACCTAACCTAACCTAACCTAACCTAACCTAACCTAACCTAACCTAACCTAACCTAACCTAACCTAACCTAACCTAACCTAACCTAACCTAACCTAACCTAACCTAACCTAACCTAACCTAACCTAACCTAACCTAACCTAACCTAACCTAACCTAACCTAACCTAACCTAACCTAACCTAACCTAACCTAACCTAACCTAACCTAACCTAACCTAACCTAACCTAACCTAACCTAACCTAACCTAACCTAACCTAACCTAACCTAACCTAACCTAACCTAACCTAACCTAACCTAACCTAACCTAACCTAACCTAACCTAACCTAACCTAACCTAACCTAACCTAACCTAACCTAACCTAACCTAACCTAACCTAACCTAACCTAACCTAACCTAACCTAACCTAACCTAACCTAACCTAACCTAACCTAACCTAACCTAACCTAACCTAACCTAACCTAACCTAACCTAACCTAACCTAACCTAACCTAACCTAACCTAACCTAACCTAACCTAACCTAACCTAACCTAACCTAACCTAACCTAACCTAACCTAACCTAACCTAACCTAACCTAACCTAACCTAACCTAACCTAACCTAACCTAACCTAACCTAACCTAACCTAACCTAACCTAACCTAACCTAACCTAACCTAACCTAACCTAACCTAACCTAACCTAACCTAACCTAACCTAACCTAACCTAACCTAACCTAACCTAACCTAACCTAACCTAACCTAACCTAACCTAACCTAACCTAACCTAACCTAACCTAACCTAACCTAACCTAACCTAACCTAACCTAACCTAACCTAACCTAACCTAACCTAACCTAACCTAACCTAACCTAACCTAACCTAACCTAACCTAACCTAACCTAACCTAACCTAACCTAACCTAACCTAACCTAACCTAACCTAACCTAACCTAACCTAACCTAACCTAACCTAACCTAACCTAACCTAACCTAACCTAACCTAACCTAACCTAACCTAACCTAACCTAACCTAACCTAACCTAACCTAACCTAACCTAACCTAACCTAACCTAACCTAACCTAACCTAACCTAACCTAACCTAACCTAACCTAACCTAACCTAACCTAACCTAACCTAACCTAACCTAACCTAACCTAACCTAACCTAACCTAACCTAACCTAACCTAACCTAACCTAACCTAACCTAACCTAACCTAACCTAACCTAACCTAACCTAACCTAACCTAACCTAACCTAACCTAACCTAACCTAACCTAACCTAACCTAACCTAACCTAACCTAACCTAACCTAACCTAACCTAACCTAACCTAACCTAACCTAACCTAACCTAACCTAACCTAACCTAACCTAACCTAACCTAACCTAACCTAACCTAACCTAACCTAACCTAACCTAACCTAACCTAACCTAACCTAACCTAACCTAACCTAACCTAACCTAACCTAACCTAACCTAACCTAACCTAACCTAACCTAACCTAACCTAACCTAACCTAACCTAACCTAACCTAACCTAACCTAACCTAACCTAACCTAACCTAACCTAACCTAACCTAACCTAACCTAACCTAACCTAACCTAACCTAACCTAACCTAACCTAACCTAACCTAACCTAACCTAACCTAACCTAACCTAACCTAACCTAACCTAACCTAACCTAACCTAACCTAACCTAACCTAACCTAACCTAACCTAACCTAACCTAACCTAACCTAACCTAACCTAACCTAACCTAACCTAACCTAACCTAACCTAACCTAACCTAACCTAACCTAACCTAACCTAACCTAACCTAACCTAACCTAACCTAACCTAACCTAACCTAACCTAACCTAACCTAACCTAACCTAACCTAACCTAACCTAACCTAACCTAACCTAACCTAACCTAACCTAACCTAACCTAACCTAACCTAACCTAACCTAACCTAACCTAACCTAACCTAACCTAACCTAACCTAACCTAACCTAACCTAACCTAACCTAACCTAACCTAACCTAACCTAACCTAACCTAACCTAACCTAACCTAACCTAACCTAACCTAACCTAACCTAACCTAACCTAACCTAACCTAACCTAACCTAACCTAACCTAACCTAACCTAACCTAACCTAACCTAACCTAACCTAACCTAACCTAACCTAACCTAACCTAACCTAACCTAACCTAACCTAACCTAACCTAACCTAACCTAACCTAACCTAACCTAACCTAACCTAACCTAACCTAACCTAACCTAACCTAACCTAACCTAACCTAACCTAACCTAACCTAACCTAACCTAACCTAACCTAACCTAACCTAACCTAACCTAACCTAACCTAACCTAACCTAACCTAACCTAACCTAACCTAACCTAACCTAACCTAACCTAACCTAACCTAACCTAACCTAACCTAACCTAACCTAACCTAACCTAACCTAACCTAACCTAACCTAACCTAACCTAACCTAACCTAACCTAACCTAACCTAACCTAACCTAACCTAACCTAACCTAACCTAACCTAACCTAACCTAACCTAACCTAACCTAACCTAACCTAACCTAACCTAACCTAACCTAACCTAACCTAACCTAACCTAACCTAACCTAACCTAACCTAACCTAACCTAACCTAACCTAACCTAACCTAACCTAACCTAACCTAACCTAACCTAACCTAACCTAACCTAACCTAACCTAACCTAACCTAACCTAACCTAACCTAACCTAACCTAACCTAACCTAACCTAACCTAACCTAACCTAACCTAACCTAACCTAACCTAACCTAACCTAACCTAACCTAACCTAACCTAACCTAACCTAACCTAACCTAACCTAACCTAACCTAACCTAACCTAACCTAACCTAACCTAACCTAACCTAACCTAACCTAACCTAACCTAACCTAACCTAACCTAACCTAACCTAACCTAACCTAACCTAACCTAACCTAACCTAACCTAACCTAACCTAACCTAACCTAACCTAACCTAACCTAACCTAACCTAACCTAACCTAACCTAACCTAACCTAACCTAACCTAACCTAACCTAACCTAACCTAACCTAACCTAACCTAACCTAACCTAACCTAACCTAACCTAACCTAACCTAACCTAACCTAACCTAACCTAACCTAACCTAACCTAACCTAACCTAACCTAACCTAACCTAACCTAACCTAACCTAACCTAACCTAACCTAACCTAACCTAACCTAACCTAACCTAACCTAACCTAACCTAACCTAACCTAACCTAACTAACCTAACCTAACCTAACCTAACCTAACCTAACCTAACCTAACCTAACCTAACCTAACCTAACCTAACCTAACCTAACCTAACCTAACCTAACCTAACCTAACCTAACCTAACCTAACCTAACCTAACCTAACCTAACCTAACCTAACCTAACCTAACCTAACCTAACCTAACCTAACCTAACCTAACCTAACCTAACCTAACCTAACCTAACCTAACCTAACCTAACCTAACCTAACCTAACCTAACCTAACCTAACCTAACCTAACCTAACCTAACCTAACCTAACCTAACCTAACCTAACCTAACCTAACCTAACCTAACCTAACCTAACCTAACCTAACCTAACCTAACCTAACCTAACCTAACCTAACCTAACCTAACCTAACCTAACCTAACCTAACCTAACCTAACCTAACCTAACCTAACCTAACCTAACCTAACCTAACCTAACCTAACCTAACCTAACCTAACCTAACCTAACCTAACCTAACCTAACCTAACCTAACCTAACCTAACCTAACCTAACCTAACCTAACCTAACCTAACCTAACCTAACCTAACCTAACCTAACCTAACCTAACCTAACCTAACCTAACCTAACCTAACCTAACCTAACCTAACCTAACCTAACCTAACCTAACCTAACCTAACCTAACCTAACCTAACCTAACCTAACCTAACCTAACCTAACCTAACCTAACCTAACCTAACCTAACCTAACCTAACCTAACCTAACCTAACCTAACCTAACCTAACCTAACCTAACCTAACCTAACCTAACCTAACCTAACCTAACCTAACCTAACCTAACCTAACCTAACCTAACCTAACCTAACCTAACCTAACCTAACCTAACCTAACCTAACCTAACCTAACCTAACCTAACCTAACCTAACCTAACCTAACCTAACCTAACCTAACCTAACCTAACCTAACCTAACCTAACCTAACCTAACCTAACCTAACCTAACCTAACCTAACCTAACCTAACCTAACCTAACCTAACCTAACCTAACCTAACCTAACCTAACCTAACCTAACCTAACCTAACCTAACCTAACCTAACCTAACCTAACCTAACCTAACCTAACCTAACCTAACCTAACCTAACCTAACCTAACCTAACCTAACCTAACCTAACCTAACCTAACCTAACCTAACCTAACCTAACCGGTGATAGCGTATGGTGTGGTGCGGAAGATGACCCACACGAGTATAACCACGCAGATTCTAACGGGGCACGGTGGGTTCTCTGCATATTTGAAACGCTTCAAGTGTAAAGAGAATCCATCGTGCGCATGTGAGCCTGGTGTCGATGAGTCACTTCCGCATATTCTGTTTAACTGCCCAATGAACGCTAAAAAGCGATATGAGACGGAACAGAAACTCGATATCAAATTAAACGCCACAAATGCGTCAGAGTTGATGATTAGTAAAAAACGGGACGAATTTCTAAAATATTGCATAGAAACTGCAACACAAGTAATAAAAAGAAACAAGAAAGATTAAGAAAGTATGCTGTCCTAATATAATGTATATATTAAAGACAAGCATAAAAAATTAGTATGTAAAATAAAGAGGTCAAATTAGTATAAGTTTAAATGTTACTTAAAATACTTTTTTCAGCAAATATCAAAATTAACATCAGCATAAATCCATTTAAAAAACGTTTCAAAATTTTATTTCTTTTAAATATCTCAATAAAATACACAAGAATAGAATCAAATAAAATAGCAAAATAATGGCTCTGATAATGTCAGAGGGTCACTGAGTAGGGCAGGAGTGTGGTTTTAGCCGGTAAGAGTCCGGCACTGCCCAGACTGCGTCATTAGTGAAACAGTCTGGGCGTCCATGAGGATTTCCCACTCCTGCCAAAACAAAAAAAAAAAAAAAAAAAAAAAAAAACAAACCTAACCTAACCTAACCTAACCTAACCTAACCTAACCTAACCTAACCTAACCTAACCTAACCTAACCTAACCTAACCTAACCTAACCTAACCTAACCTAACCTAACCTAACCTAACCTAACCTAACCTAACCTAACCTAACCTAACCTAACCTAACCTAACCTAACCTAACCTAACCTAACCTAACCTAACCTAACCTAACCTAACCTAACCTAACCTAACCTAACCTAACCTAACCTAACCTAACCTAACCTAACCTAACCTAACCTAACCTAACCTAACCTAACCTAACCTAACCTAACCTAACCTAACCTAACCTAACCTAACCTAACCTAACCTAACCTAACCTAACCTAACCTAACCTAACCTAACCTAACCTAACCTAACCTAACCTAACCTAACCTAACCTAACCTAACCTAACCTAACCTAACCTAACCTAACCTAACCTAACCTAACCTAACCTAACCTAACCTAACCTAACCTAACCTAACCTAACCTAACCTAACCTAACCTAACCCGCTATAACTTTGCATCCCGGTGACGCATTCTGAAGCTTTTTTCAGCGTAGTAATTCGTTTTTAGGCTCCGTCTAACGTTCCCACTAGTTTAAATTGACAAAAACACCGAAAAACACTTTTCGGTTATTCACTTGCAAAAATTTCAGTGTAAATTCCTTTCAAAAATTTTTTTATTACAAAACCTTCAGGTAAATTTACATTTTTATAATTTTAATTGATACTTACCTGCCTTACCTGTACTCCGGCGCGCGTTCCGCGTGTTCGAGTCCCGTTTGGTGGTGTTATTCCCGTTTTATACATACATTTTGGTCGTAAATTCAGTTTTTTCAGGAAATTTCAAAAAATTTCTTCAGCGTAAATTCTAAAAACCTCATAGCTCGCTGGCCGGCGCCGAGACGCGTCTTTTGACACCTCGCACGTCCGCCTAGCTCAGATAGAAACGCAAAAATTTTTTGTAGTGGGGATTTTCATACGAGTAAGTACATACACGAAATCCACCTTAGTGATAGTACAATTTCATCTAACCGCTATAACTTTGCATCCCGGTGACGCATTCTGAAGCTTTTTTCAGCGTAGTAATTCGTTTTTAGGCTCCGTCTAACGTTCCCACTAGTTTAAATTGACAAAAACACCGAAAAACACTTTTCGGTTATTCACTTGCAAAAATTTCAGTGTAAATTCCTTTCAAAAATTTTTTTATTACAAAACCTTCAGGTAAATTTACATTTTTATAATTTTAATTGATACTTACCTGCCTTACCTGTACTCCGGCGCGCGTTCCGCGTGTTCGAGTCCCGTTTGGTGGTGTTATTCCCGTTTTATACATACATTTTGGTCGTAAATTCAGTTTTTTCAGGAAATTTCAAAAAATTTCTTCAGCGTAAATTCTAAAAACCTCATAGCTCGCTGGCCGGCGCCGAGACGCGTCTTTTGACACCTCGCACGTCCGCCTAGCTCAGATAGAAACGCAAAAATTTTTTGTAGTGGGGATTTTCATACGAGTAAGTACATACACGAAATCCACCTTAGTGATAGTACAATTTCATCTAACCGCTATAACTTTGCATCCCGGTGACGCATTCTGAAGCTTTTTTCAGCGTAGTAATTCGTTTTTAGGCTCCGTCTAACGTTCCCACTAGTTTAAATTGACAAAAACACCGAAAAACACTTTTCGGTTATTCACTTGCAAAAATTTCAGTGTAAATTCCTTTCAAAAATTTTTTATTACAAAACCTTCAGGTAAATTTACATTTTTATAATTTTAATTGATACTTACCTGCCTTACCTGTACTCCGGCGCGCGTTCCGCGTGTTCGAGTCCCGTTTGGTGGTGTTATTCCCGTTTTATACATACATTTTGGTCGTAAATTCAGTTTTTTCAGGAAATTTCAAAAAATTTCTTCAGCGTAAATTCTAAAAACCTCATAGCTCGCTGGCCGGCGCCGAGACGCGTCTTTTGACACCTCGCACGTCCGCCTAGCTCAGATAGAAACGCAAAAATTTTTTGTAGTGGGGATTTTCATACGAGTAAGTACATACACGAAATCCACCTTAGTGATAGTACAATTTCATCTAACCGCTATAACTTTGCATCCCGGTGACGCATTCTGAAGCTTTTTTCAGCGTAGTAATTCGTTTTTAGGCTCCGTCTAACGTTCCCACTAGTTTAAATTGACAAAAACACCGAAAAACACTTTTCGGTTATTCACTTGCAAAAATTTCAGTGTAAATTCCTTTCAAAAATTTTTTTATTACAAAACCTTCAGGTAAATTTACATTTTTATAATTTTAATTGATACTTACCTGCCTTACCTGTACTCCGGCGCGCGTTCCGCGTGTTCGAGTCCCGTTTGGTGGTGTTATTCCCGTTTTATACATACATTTTGGTCGTAAATTCAGTTTTTTCAGGAAATTTCAAAAAATTTCTTCAGCGTAAATTCTAAAAACCTCATAGCTCGCTGGCCGGCGCCGAGACGCGTCTTTTGACACCTCGCACGTCCGCCTAGCTCAGATAGAAACGCAAAAATTTTTTGTAGTGGGGATTTTCATACGAGTAAGTACATACACGAAATCCACCTTAGTGATAGTACAATTTCATCTAACCGCTATAACTTTGCATCCCGGTGACGCATTCTGAAGCTTTTTTCAGCGTAGTAATTCGTTTTTAGGCTCCGTCTAACGTTCCCACTAGTTTAAATTGACAAAAACACCGAAAAACACTTTTCGGTTATTCACTTGCAAAAATTTCAGTGTAAATTCCTTTCAAAAATTTTTTTATTACAAAACCTTCAGGTAAATTTACATTTTTATAATTTTAATTGATACTTACCTGCCTTACCTGTACTCCGGCGCGCGTTCCGCGTGTTCGAGTCCCGTTTGGTGGTGTTATTCCCGTTTTATACATACATTTTGGTCGTAAATTCAGTTTTTTCAGGAAATTTCAAAAAATTTCTTCAGCGTAAATTCTAAAAACCTCATAGCTCGCTGGCCGGCGCCGAGACGCGTCTTTTGACACCTCGCACGTCCGCCTAGCTCAGATAGAAACGCAAAAATTTTTTGTAGTGGGGATTTTCATACGAGTAAGTACATACACGAAATCCACCTTAGTGATAGTACAATTTCATCTAACCGCTATAACTTTGCATCCCGGTGACGCATTCTGAAGCTTTTTTCAGCGTAGTAATTCGTTTTTAGGCTCCGTCTAACGTTCCCACTAGTTTAAATTGACAAAAACACCGAAAAACACTTTTCGGTTATTCACTTGCAAAAATTTCAGTGTAAATTCCTTTCAAAAATTTTTTTATTACAAAACCTTCAGGTAAATTTACATTTTTATAATTTTAATTGATACTTACCTGCCTTACCTGTACTCCGGCGCGCGTTCCGCGTGTTCGAGTCCCGTTTGGTGGTGTTATTCCCGTTTTATACATACATTTTGGTCGTAAATTCAGTTTTTTCAGGAAATTTCAAAAAATTTCTTCAGCGTAAATTCTAAAAACCTCATAGCTCGCTGGCCGGCGCCGAGACGCGTCTTTTGACACCTCGCACGTCCGCCTAGCTCAGATAGAAACGCAAAAATTTTTTGTAGTGGGGATTTTCATACGAGTAAGTACATACACGAAATCCACCTTAGTGATAGTACAATTTCATCTAACCGCTATAACTTTGCATCCCGGTGACGCATTCTGAAGCTTTTTTCAGCGTAGTAATTCGTTTTTAGGCTCCGTCTAACGTTCCCACTAGTTTAAATTGACAAAAACACCGAAAAACACTTTTCGGTTATTCACTTGCAAAAATTTCAGTGTAAATTCCTTTCAAAAATTTTTTTATTACAAAACCTTCAGGTAAATTTACATTTTTATAATTTTAATTGATACTTACCTGCCTTACCTGTACTCCGGCGCGCGTTCCGCGTGTTCGAGTCCCGTTTGGTGGTGTTATTCCCGTTTTATACATACATTTTGGTCGTAAATTCAGTTTTTTCAGGAAATTTCAAAAAATTTCTTCAGCGTAAATTCTAAAAACCTCATAGCTCGCTGGCCGGCGCCGAGACGCGTCTTTTGACACCTCGCACGTCCGCCTAGCTCAGATAGAAACGCAAAAATTTTTTGTAGTGGGGATTTTCATACGAGTAAGTACATACACGAAATCCACCTTAGTGATAGTACAATTTCATCTAACCGCTATAACTTTGCATCCCGGTGACGCATTCTGAAGCTTTTTTCAGCGTAGTAATTCGTTTTTAGGCTCCGTCTAACGTTCCCACTAGTTTAAATTGACAAAAACACCGAAAAACACTTTTCGGTTATTCACTTGCAAAAATTTCAGTGTAAATTCCTTTCAAAAATTTTTTTATTACAAAACCTTCAGGTAAATTTACATTTTTATAATTTTAATTGATACTTACCTGCCTTACCTGTACTCCGGCGCGCGTTCCGCGTGTTCGAGTCCCGTTTGGTGGTGTTATTCCCGTTTTATACATACATTTTGGTCGTAAATTCAGTTTTTTCAGGAAATTTCAAAAAATTTCTTCAGCGTAAATTCTAAAAACCTCATAGCTCGCTGGCCGGCGCCGAGACGCGTCTTTTGACACCTCGCACGTCCGCCTAGCTCAGATAGAAACGCAAAAATTTTTTGTAGTGGGGATTTTCATACGAGTAAGTACATACACGAAATCCACCTTAGTGATAGTACAATTTCATCTAACCGCTATAACTTTGCATCCCGGTGACGCATTCTGAAGCTTTTTTCAGCGTAGTAATTCGTTTTTAGGCTCCGTCTAACGTTCCCACTAGTTTAAATTGACAAAAACACCGAAAAACACTTTTCGGTTATTCACTTGCAAAAATTTCAGTGTAAATTCCTTTCAAAAATTTTTTTATTACAAAACCTTCAGGTAAATTTACATTTTTATAATTTTAATTGATACTTACCTGCCTTACCTGTACTCCGGCGCGCGTTCCGCGTGTTCGAGTCCCGTTTGGTGGTGTTATTCCCGTTTTATACATACATTTTGGTCGTAAATTCAGTTTTTTCAGGAAATTTCAAAAAATTTCTTCAGCGTAAATTCTAAAAACCTCATAGCTCGCTGGCCGGCGCCGAGACGCGTCTTTTGACACCTCGCACGTCCGCCTAGCTCAGATAGAAACGCAAAAATTTTTTGTAGTGGGGATTTTCATACGAGTAAGTACATACACGAAATCCACCTTAGTGATAGTACAATTTCATCTAACCGCTATAACTTTGCATCCCGGTGACGCATTCTGAAGCTTTTTTCAGCGTAGTAATTCGTTTTTAGGCTCCGTCTAACGTTCCCACTAGTTTAAATTGACAAAAACACCGAAAAACACTTTTCGGTTATTCACTTGCAAAAATTTCAGTGTAAATTCCTTTCAAAAATTTTTTTATTACAAAACCTTCAGGTAAATTTACATTTTTATAATTTTAATTGATACTTACCTGCCTTACCTGTACTCCGGCGCGCGTTCCGCGTGTTCGAGTCCCGTTTGGTGGTGTTATTCCCGTTTTATACATACATTTTGGTCGTAAATTCAGTTTTTTCAGGAAATTTCAAAAAATTTCTTCAGCGTAAATTCTAAAAACCTCATAGCTCGCTGGCCGGCGCCGAGACGCGTCTTTTGACACCTCGCACGTCCGCCTAGCTCAGATAGAAACGCAAAAATTTTTTGTAGTGGGGATTTTCATACGAGTAAGTACATACACGAAATCCACCTTAGTGATAGTACAATTTCATCTAACCGCTATAACTTTGCATCCCGGTGACGCATTCTGAAGCTTTTTTCAGCGTAGTAATTCGTTTTTAGGCTCCGTCTAACGTTCCCACTAGTTTAAATTGACAAAAACACCGAAAAACACTTTTCGGTTATTCACTTGCAAAAATTTCAGTGTAAATTCCTTTCAAAAATTTTTTTATTACAAAACCTTCAGGTAAATTTACATTTTTATAATTTTAATTGATACTTACCTGCCTTACCTGTACTCCGGCGCGCGTTCCGCGTGTTCGAGTCCCGTTTGGTGGTGTTATTCCCGTTTTATACATACATTTTGGTCGTAAATTCAGTTTTTTCAGGAAATTTCAAAAAATTTCTTCAGCGTAAATTCTAAAAACCTCATAGCTCGCTGGCCGGCGCCGAGACGCGTCTTTTGACACCTCGCACGTCCGCCTAGCTCAGATAGAAACGCAAAAATTTTTTGTAGTGGGGATTTTCATACGAGTAAGTACATACACGAAATCCACCTTAGTGATAGTACAATTTCATCTAACCGCTATAACTTTGCATCCCGGTGACGCATTCTGAAGCTTTTTTCAGCGTAGTAATTCGTTTTTAGGCTCCGTCTAACGTTCCCACTAGTTTAAATTGACAAAAACACCGAAAAACACTTTTCGGTTATTCACTTGCAAAAATTTCAGTGTAAATTCCTTTCAAAAATTTTTTTATTACAAAACCTTCAGGTAAATTTACATTTTTATAATTTTAATTGATACTTACCTGCCTTACCTGTACTCCGGCGCGCGTTCCGCGTGTTCGAGTCCCGTTTGGTGGTGTTATTCCCGTTTTATACATACATTTTGGTCGTAAATTCAGTTTTTTCAGGAAATTTCAAAAAATTTCTTCAGCGTAAATTCTAAAAACCTCATAGCTCGCTGGCCGGCGCCGAGACGCGTCTTTTGACACCTCGCACGTCCGCCTAGCTCAGATAGAAACGCAAAAATTTTTTGTAGTGGGGATTTTCATACGAGTAAGTACATACACGAAATCCACCTTAGTGATAGTACAATTTCATCTAACCGCTATAACTTTGCATCCCGGTGACGCATTCTGAAGCTTTTTTCAGCGTAGTAATTCGTTTTTAGGCTCCGTCTAACGTTCCCACTAGTTTAAATTGACAAAAACACCGAAAAACACTTTTCGGTTATTCACTTGCAAAAATTTCAGTGTAAATTCCTTTCAAAAATTTTTTTATTACAAAACCTTCAGGTAAATTTACATTTTTATAATTTTAATTGATACTTACCTGCCTTACCTGTACTCCGGCGCGCGTTCCGCGTGTTCGAGTCCCGTTTGGTGGTGTTATTCCCGTTTTATACATACATTTTGGTCGTAAATTCAGTTTTTTCAGGAAATTTCAAAAAATTTCTTCAGCGTAAATTCTAAAAACCTCATAGCTCGCTGGCCGGCGCCGAGACGCGTCTTTTGACACCTCGCACGTCCGCCTAGCTCAGATAGAAACGCAAAAATTTTTTGTAGTGGGGATTTTCATACGAGTAAGTACATACACGAAATCCACCTTAGTGATAGTACAATTTCATCTAACCGCTATAACTTTGCATCCCGGTGACGCATTCTGAAGCTTTTTTCAGCGTAGTAATTCGTTTTTAGGCTCCGTCTAACGTTCCCACTAGTTTAAATTGACAAAAACACCGAAAAACACTTTTCGGTTATTCACTTGCAAAAATTTCAGTGTAAATTCCTTTCAAAAATTTTTTTATTACAAAACCTTCAGGTAAATTTACATTTTTATAATTTTAATTGATACTTACCTGCCTTACCTGTACTCCGGCGCGCGTTCCGCGTGTTCGAGTCCCGTTTGGTGGTGTTATTCCCGTTTTATACATACATTTTGGTCGTAAATTCAGTTTTTTCAGGAAATTTCAAAAAATTTCTTCAGCGTAAATTCTAAAAACCTCATAGCTCGCTGGCCGGCGCCGAGACGCGTCTTTTGACACCTCGCACGTCCGCCTAGCTCAGATAGAAACGCAAAAATTTTTTGTAGTGGGGATTTTCATACGAGTAAGTACATACACGAAATCCACCTTAGTGATAGTACAATTTCATCTAACCGCTATAACTTTGCATCCCGGTGACGCATTCTGAAGCTTTTTTCAGCGTAGTAATTCGTTTTTAGGCTCCGTCTAACGTTCCCACTAGTTTAAATTGACAAAAACACCGAAAAACACTTTTCGGTTATTCACTTGCAAAAATTTCAGTGTAAATTCCTTTCAAAAATTTTTTTATTACAAAACCTTCAGGTAAATTTACATTTTTATAATTTTAATTGATACTTACCTGCCTTACCTGTACTCCGGCGCGCGTTCCGCGTGTTCGAGTCCCGTTTGGTGGTGTTATTCCCGTTTTATACATACATTTTGGTCGTAAATTCAGTTTTTTCAGGAAATTTCAAAAAATTTCTTCAGCGTAAATTCTAAAAACCTCATAGCTCGCTGGCCGGCGCCGAGACGCGTCTTTTGACACCTCGCACGTCCGCCTAGCTCAGATAGAAACGCAAAAATTTTTTGTAGTGGGGATTTTCATACGAGTAAGTACATACACGAAATCCACCTTAGTGATAGTACAATTTCATCTAACCGCTATAACTTTGCATCCCGGTGACGCATTCTGAAGCTTTTTTCAGCGTAGTAATTCGTTTTTAGGCTCCGTCTAACGTTCCCACTAGTTTAAATTGACAAAAACACCGAAAAACACTTTTCGGTTATTCACTTGCAAAAATTTCAGTGTAAATTCCTTTCAAAAATTTTTTTATTACAAAACCTTCAGGTAAATTTACATTTTTATAATTTTAATTGATACTTACCTGCCTTACCTGTACTCCGGCGCGCGTTCCGCGTGTTCGAGTCCCGTTTGGTGGTGTTATTCCCGTTTTATACATACATTTTGGTCGTAAATTCAGTTTTTTCAGGAAATTTCAAAAAATTTCTTCAGCGTAAATTCTAAAAACCTCATAGCTCGCTGGCCGGCGCCGAGACGCGTCTTTTGACACCTCGCACGTCCGCCTAGCTCAGATAGAAACGCAAAAATTTTTTGTAGTGGGGATTTTCATACGAGTAAGTACATACACGAAATCCACCTTAGTGATAGTACAATTTCATCTAACCGCTATAACTTTGCATCCCGGTGACGCATTCTGAAGCTTTTTTCAGCGTAGTAATTCGTTTTTAGGCTCCGTCTAACGTTCCCACTAGTTTAAATTGACAAAAACACCGAAAAACACTTTTCGGTTATTCACTTGCAAAAATTTCAGTGTAAATTCCTTTCAAAAATTTTTTTATTACAAAACCTTCAGGTAAATTTACATTTTTATAATTTTAATTGATACTTACCTGCCTTACCTGTACTCCGGCGCGCGTTCCGCGTGTTCGAGTCCCGTTTGGTGGTGTTATTCCCGTTTTATACATACATTTTGGTCGTAAATTCAGTTTTTTCAGGAAATTTCAAAAAATTTCTTCAGCGTAAATTCTAAAAACCTCATAGCTCGCTGGCCGGCGCCGAGACGCGTCTTTTGACACCTCGCACGTCCGCCTAGCTCAGATAGAAACGCAAAAATTTTTTGTAGTGGGGATTTTCATACGAGTAAGTACATACACGAAATCCACCTTAGTGATAGTACAATTTCATCTAACCGCTATAACTTTGCATCCCGGTGACGCATTCTGAAGCTTTTTTCAGCGTAGTAATTCGTTTTTAGGCTCCGTCTAACGTTCCCACTAGTTTAAATTGACAAAAACACCGAAAAACACTTTTCGGTTATTCACTTGCAAAAATTTCAGTGTAAATTCCTTTCAAAAATTTTTTTATTACAAAACCTTCAGGTAAATTTACATTTTTATAATTTTAATTGATACTTACCTGCCTTACCTGTACTCCGGCGCGCGTTCCGCGTGTTCGAGTCCCGTTTGGTGGTGTTATTCCCGTTTTATACATACATTTTGGTCGTAAATTCAGTTTTTTCAGGAAATTTCAAAAAATTTCTTCAGCGTAAATTCTAAAAACCTCATAGCTCGCTGGCCGGCGCCGAGACGCGTCTTTTGACACCTCGCACGTCCGCCTAGCTCAGATAGAAACGCAAAAATTTTTTGTAGTGGGGATTTTCATACGAGTAAGTACATACACGAAATCCACCTTAGTGATAGTACAATTTCATCTAACCGCTATAACTTTGCATCCCGGTGACGCATTCTGAAGCTTTTTTCAGCGTAGTAATTCGTTTTTAGGCTCCGTCTAACGTTCCCACTAGTTTAAATTGACAAAAACACCGAAAAACACTTTTCGGTTATTCACTTGCAAAAATTTCAGTGTAAATTCCTTTCAAAAATTTTTTTATTACAAAACCTTCAGGTAAATTTACATTTTTATAATTTTAATTGATACTTACCTGCCTTACCTGTACTCCGGCGCGCGTTCCGCGTGTTCGAGTCCCGTTTGGTGGTGTTATTCCCGTTTTATACATACATTTTGGTCGTAAATTCAGTTTTTTCAGGAAATTTCAAAAAATTTCTTCAGCGTAAATTCTAAAAACCTCATAGCTCGCTGGCCGGCGCCGAGACGCGTCTTTTGACACCTCGCACGTCCGCCTAGCTCAGATAGAAACGCAAAAATTTTTTGTAGTGGGGATTTTCATACGAGTAAGTACATACACGAAATCCACCTTAGTGATAGTACAATTTCATCTAACCGCTATAACTTTGCATCCCGGTGACGCATTCTGAAGCTTTTTTCAGCGTAGTAATTCGTTTTTAGGCTCCGTCTAACGTTCCCACTAGTTTAAATTGACAAAAACACCGAAAAACACTTTTCGGTTATTCACTTGCAAAAATTTCAGTGTAAATTCCTTTCAAAAATTTTTTTATTACAAAACCTTCAGGTAAATTTACATTTTTATAATTTTAATTGATACTTACCTGCCTTACCTGTACTCCGGCGCGCGTTCCGCGTGTTCGAGTCCCGTTTGGTGGTGTTATTCCCGTTTTATACATACATTTTGGTCGTAAATTCAGTTTTTTCAGGAAATTTCAAAAAATTTCTTCAGCGTAAATTCTAAAAACCTCATAGCTCGCTGGCCGGCGCCGAGACGCGTCTTTTGACACCTCGCACGTCCGCCTAGCTCAGATAGAAACGCAAAAATTTTTTGTAGTGGGGATTTTCATACGAGTAAGTACATACACGAAATCCACCTTAGTGATAGTACAATTTCATCTAACCGCTATAACTTTGCATCCCGGTGACGCATTCTGAAGCTTTTTTCAGCGTAGTAATTCGTTTTTAGGCTCCGTCTAACGTTCCCACTAGTTTAAATTGACAAAAACACCGAAAAACACTTTTCGGTTATTCACTTGCAAAAATTTCAGTGTAAATTCCTTTCAAAAATTTTTTTATTACAAAACCTTCAGGTAAATTTACATTTTTATAATTTTAATTGATACTTACCTGCCTTACCTGTACTCCGGCGCGCGTTCCGCGTGTTCGAGTCCCGTTTGGTGGTGTTATTCCCGTTTTATACATACATTTTGGTCGTAAATTCAGTTTTTTCAGGAAATTTCAAAAAATTTCTTCAGCGTAAATTCTAAAAACCTCATAGCTCGCTGGCCGGCGCCGAGACGCGTCTTTTGACACCTCGCACGTCCGCCTAGCTCAGATAGAAACGCAAAAATTTGCCCTCCCACCCACCCATTTGTGTCTAGGCAGGTAAACTTTTCGGTTTTTCACGAAAAAATTTGTTTCTGTTTTTTTTGCTCTTCCGGGTACTTTAGTACCCCTTTAATTACGACGCAGGGAAAATAGACGGATTTTGACATTTTTAGCGCCTCTAAAGGCATTTCATTGACACATTTTATATATTGACTGAGTCCTTGCGCAAAGGGCTCACATTTTAAGACTTCTCTTGCTGGTCCCCCCTTTACAGGGACACAGAAGAGACACCAGTGCCCTCTGACCGTTCTGTTAATGAACCTCACTTTCACGAAAGACACTGCCATGTTCCGCACGCCGGCCAAGAAAACCGCGAGCTCACCTGTCTTCGGGGGTTCGCCGCGATCTGCAGAGAAAGCTGGGACCTCGCAGCCGAGCAGCAGTAGGGAATTGGAGGCCGGGGAAATAGAGCCCAAGGCAAAGTCCCCGGCCAACCCAAGACCTGGTGCAACTCCGCCGGCAGCACAAAAAATCCCCTCCTCTCTGGGGACGCGGCGGGCCTCCGCAGATGCAGCGGTATCCAGTAACAAGCCCGCACCAATTAAGTACGCGAACCTGACAGCGGAGGCGAGAGCTTGCCTAAGCAAAGCAAAGCTGCACTTGGGCAACTCTCGAAATCTTAAAACAGAAATCAAGACGGAGGTTTTGGCGGCCATCACTCGGCTGTATGAAATCGTAAAAGAGTCCGAAAAGTCGAGACCATCTGTTACTGCCGCCCCCATTCCGACTGTAATTCAGACCAGTCTGCCCTCCCCAAACGAGGAAACCGGGGTCGACCTCATAAAACAGCTGGAGGAGAACAGCGCCCTCCTTAAAGAAAACCTCCAAAAAATGGAGTCGCTGCGAGAAGTCTTAGCGACAAGGGACTTTGCTGAGGAGAGGACATACGCGGCTGTGGCTGCTGCGCACAACAGCCAAACTGGGGCTCAGGCCCTGGGGCGGGCAACGCTGCACTCCGTTGTTGTCTCCTCAACAAAGGAAACAGACACAGGGGAAGAGGTTCTGGAAAGGGTGAGGAAGGCAGTCGATGCGAAGGAGGGCTGGGTGAAGGTGGAGAGAGTCAGAAAAGCGAAGGATAGGAAGATAATAATGGGGTGTCACTCAAAGGAGGAGAGGACAAAAATAAAGGAGAGGATCGAAGCGGCTGGACAGGGCCTCGTCGTCGAGGAAGTGACGAACCGGGACCCGCTTCTGATTTTGAGGGACGTTTTGCTTATTCATAGTGACGAAGAAGTTGTAAGGGCCCTCAGAAATCAGAATCGGGAACTATTCCACGGCCTCGGAGACGAGGACCAAAGGACGGTGATCAAATTCCGAAGGAAGACGCGCAACCCTCATCTGAACCACATTGTGCTCAGTGTGTCCCCATTAATCTGGAGGAGGGCCATCGAAGGTGGCAAACTCAGAATTGACCTCCAGATTGTGCGCGTCGAAGATCAGACGCCACTGGTGCAGTGTACCCGCTGCTTGGGCTACGGACACAGCAAGCGGTTCTGTAAGAACCCAGCCGATCTGTGCAGCCACTGTGGCGGCCCACACCTAAGGGCGGACTGCCCGGATAGGCAAATGGGCGAAGCAGCGGTGTGCATAAACTGCACCAAAGAAAATTCGGGGAACACTGAGCACAATGCATTCAGCACTGAATGCCCTGTAAGGCGAAAGTGGGATGCCCTCGCTCGAGCCTCAATAGCGTATTGCTAAGGTTGTCTCTGATACCCATCAGTATAAAATAGTCCAGGCCAACCTGCAACGGAGTCAACTGGCCACAAACGAGCTGCTGCTGGAGGCTGACAAGCGCAAACTTGCCGTAGCACTGCTCCAGGAGCCTTATGTGGGTGGGGTGAGAAGGATGAAGGGCTACCGGGGCGTAAGGGTCTTCCAGAGCTCTGAGGGAGGAGAAGGGACTGTAAAGGCAGCAGTGGCTGTTTTTGACCAAAGCCTCGACATCATACAGTACCCGCAACTCACCACAAATAACATCGTTGTGGTGGGAGTCCGAACCAGATCCTGGACGATCACGCTGGTGTCCTTCTACTTCGAGCCCGACAAGCCCATAGAGCCATACTTGGAGCAGCTAAAACGAGTGGAGCAAGTGGTGGGCCCTAGCAGGTTGGTTATTGGAGGAGACGCAAATGCGAAAAGTACTTGGTGGGGTAGCGGCAACGAGGACTCGAGAGGGGAGCACATGTGTGGAACGCTGGGGGAAATGGGCTTGCAGATCCTAAACACGGGCGACACCCCAACCTTCGACACCATCAGGGGAGGTATTAGGTACAGCAGCCACGTGGACGTAACGGCCTGTTCGGCGGACATGCTGGGCCTGGTGGACGGCTGGCGAATCGTGGAAGGACTCACGGGCTCCGACCATAACGGCATACTTTTCGGCATACAACTACAAAAATCTAAAGGGTTAAGCATCGAGCGCACCACAAGAATATACAACACAAAGGACGCAAATTGGAGACAGTTTCATGAGAAACTGTCTCAAATTATGTCGGCAAACCACCTAACAGTTACGGAGCTCACAAACATAAACACTACAGACAAACTAGAACACACAATAAACACATACACACAAGCCGTAACTGAAACATGTACACTCACACTAAAAACAAAAAAGAAACACCAAACACTTACCTTGCCGTGGTGGTCCGAGGAGCTCGCGAGGATGAAGAAGCTGGTCGCCACCAGGAAACGCAGAATCAGGAACGCAGCGCCGGTCCGGAGAGAGATGGTGGTCGGGCTGTACCTGGAAGAAAAAGAAAGATATGAGGATGCTGTGAGGAAAGCAACCGAGGAGAGTTGGAGGCATTTTTGCGGGAAGCAGGACAGGGAAGGCGTCTGGGAAGGGATCTACAGAGTCATGGGAAGGGTCGCGAAAAGAGAAGAGGATCCGCCGCTGTGGTCGGGAGGTGAGGTGCTGGATGCGAAGGGTTCGGTGAGGCTGTTGGCCGACACGTTCTACCCCGAGGACCGCGAGGAAGACGACACCTTGGACCATCGCCAAACTCGGCTACTAGCAGAAAGGGTAAACGAGTGGAGCCATGATGAACAACATGACCCACCGTTTACCCGGAGTGAGCTTGATAGGTCCATTGGGTCGTTCAACCCAAAAAAGGCCCCGGGAGCCGACGGCCTCACTGCCGACATCTGCTCTCAGGCCATTTACTGCAATCCTGAATTCTTCCTGTCGCTTTTAAATAAATGCCTGGCACACCAATATTTCCCGAAGTCCTGGAAGGAAGCAACGGTGGTAGTGCTCAGGAAGCCAGGCAAAGACACGTACACCGTCCCGAAATCCTACAGGCCGATTGGGCTTTTGCCTGTACTAGGGAAGGTGTACGAGAGGATGCTGGTTGCTCGTCTCAAGTTTTACCTGCTCCCAAGGATTAGTACTCGCCAATACGGCTTTATGCCCCAAAAGAGCACCGAAGACTCCCTCTATACTCTCGTGCATTACATCCGCACAATGCTGGAGAGAAAAAAGATCGTTACGCTTGTGTCACTGGATATAGAGGGAGCTTTCGACAGTGCGTGGTGGCCTGCTATTAAGGTACGATTGGCTGAGGAAAAGTGTCCTATAAACTTGAGACGAGTAGTCGACAGCTATCTCAGCGACAGGGAGGTCAGAGTGAGATACGCGGGGGAGGAGTGCAGAAAAGCGACAAGTAAAGGGTGCGTCCAGGGTTCCATAGGTGGCCCTATCTTCTGGAATCTGCTGCTGGACCCACTCTTGAAGCAGCTGGAGGATAGAGGCCACTACTGCCAGGCATTCGCCGATGACGTCGTTATGGTTTTCGTCGGCGAGTCGGCATTGGAAATCGAGGGACGGGCCGGTGCCGCTCTCGAACATGTTCAGGCGTGGGGTGCCAGAAATAAGCTCAAATTCGCGCCGCACAAAACCTGTGCGATGGTGCTGACGCGGAGGCTGAAGTACGACACACCGCGCTTGACCATGGGGGGGATCGACATCGGTATGTCCCAAGACATAAGAATCCTGGGCGTCACAATAGACAGCAAGCTGACCTTCAACAAGCACATAACTATCGCCTGTAAAAAGGCGATAGGTATATATAAACAGCTGGCCAGAGCTGCCCGAGTGAGCTGGGGCTTAAGCCCGGAGGTTATACGGGTCATTTATACCGCAGCGGTTGAGCCAATACTCTTGTATGCCGCAAGTGCGTGGGCGCCAGCCGCAAATAAGTTGGGAGTTAGAAAACAACTGAACGTGGTCCAGAGAGGGTTCGCGCAAAAGCTGTGTAGAGCCTACCGCACAGTCTCCCTTAACTCGGCACTGGTGCTGGCCGGGATACTCCCAATCGACCTGCGCATTCGCGAGGCGGCAGCGCTGTACGAGGCCAAGAGGGGAGTGTCCCAGTCAGTAATGGGAGACAGGGAGATTGAGCGGATGGCTCCAGCATTAGAATCCCCGCACCCAGCGGAGCAAACGAACCTGAAGTTCGAAAACCTGGTAGACGAGGAACAATACAAAAACCACAGCAAATTTGCTGTGAGGATTTTCACCGACGGCAGCAAGATTGAGGGCAGAGTCGGAGCGGCGCTATCCTTGTGGAATGACGTCGCCGAGACAAAGGCCCTCAAACTTGCCTTGCCGTCCTACTGCACCGTCTACCAGGCTGAACTCCTGGCTCTACAAAGAGCGGCAGGGGAAGCGCTCAAGTCCCGTGAAGCCTCTTTCGGCATTTTCAGCGACTCTATGGCGGCCCTTCAGTCGGTAATCAACACAAGTTCCCCCCACCCCTTGGCCGTGGATACAAGGGACACCCTACGACGCTGCAAGCTCCAGAGCAAGAGTGTCTCCTTGTTCTGGATAAAGGCCCACGCAGGGTTGGAGGGAAACGAGAGAGCCGACCAGCTCGCGAAGGAGGCCGCCCTGGGGTCGAAGAAAAGGCCGGACTACGATTTGTGTCCTGTATCATTCGTCAAGCGACAAATCCGATCGGAAACGCTTGACGAATGGAACAGGAGATATCGGTCAGGTGACACGGCTTCGGGCACGAAACTGTTCTTCCCGGACGCGGTGATAGCGTATGGTGTGGTGCGGAAGATGACTCACACGAGTATAACCACGCAGATTCTAACGGGGCACGGTGGGTTCTCTGCATATTTGAAACGCTTCAAGTGTAAAGAGAATCCATCGTGCGCATGTGAGCCTGGTGTCGAGGAGTCACTTCCGCACATTCTGTTTAGCTGCCCAATGAACGCAAAAAAGCGATACGAAACGGAACAGAAACTCGCGATTACACTAAGCGCCACAAATGCGTCAGAGTTAATGACTGGTAAAAAACGGGACGAATTTCTGAAATATTGTATAGAAACTGCAACACAAGTCATTAACAGAAACAAGAATGATTAAGAAAATATGCTGTCCTAATATAATGTTATATATTAAAGACAAGCATAAAACAATAGTAAAGAAAATAATGAAGTTAAAGTAGTATAAGTTTAAATTGTTACTTACGTGCCTTACCTGTACTCCGGTGCTCGTCCGCGAGCTCGAGTCCTGTTTGGTAGTTTTATTCCAGGTCTTCACATACATTTAGTCATAAAATACGTTTTCAGCAAATATCAAAATTTTTCATCAACATAAATCCCTTTAAAACGTTTCAAAATTTCTATTTATTTTAATTATCTCAATAATAATACCCAAGATTAGAATCAAATAAATTAGCAAATTAATGGCTCTGATAATGTCAGAGGGTCACTGAGTATGGCAGGAGTGTGGTTTTAGCCGGTAAGAGTCCGGCACTGCCCAGATTGCCTCATTAGTGAGACAGTCTGGGCGTCCATGAGGATTTCCCACTCCTGCCAAAAAAAAAAAAAAAAAAAAAAAAAAAAAAAAAAAAAAAAACCTAACCTAACCTAACCTAACCTAACCTAACCTAACCTAACCTAACCTAACCTAACCTAACCTAACCTAACCTAACCTAACCTAACCTAACCTAACCTAACCTAACCTAACCTAACCTAACCTAACCTAACCTAACCTAACCTAACCTAACCTAACCTAACCTAACCTAACCTAACCTAACCTAACCTAACCTAACCTAACCTAACCTAACCTAACCTAACCTAACCTAACCTAACCTAACCTAACCTAACCTAACCTAACCTAACCTAACCTAACCTAACCTAACCTAACCTAACCTAACCTAACCTAACCTAACCTAACCTAACCTAACCTAACCTAACCTAACCTAACCTAACCTAACCTAACCTAACCTAACCTAACCTAACCTAACCTAACCTAACCTAACCTAACCTAACCTAACCTAACCTAACCTAACCTAACCAAAACTGGCAAATGCAGAGCACAACGCCTTCAGTGAGGACTGCCCGATAAGAAGGAAGTGGGATGCATTGGCGAGGGCCACAACGGCGTATTGCTAAGGTGGTCACGGGCAGAGGAGCACTAGAGAGCAACACACCCACCAGCGAGGCTCCACACCTGGTAATGCAGGCAAACCTCCAGAGGAAGCAGCTCGCCACGAATGAACTCATGATTGAAGCTAATCACAGGAAAGCAGCAGTGGCTCTGCTCCAGGAACCCTACGTGGGAGGCTCAAGTATTATGAAGAATTACAGTGGAGTGAGGATCTTCCAGAACACCAGCCCAGGGGAAGGAAATGTCAAAGCAGCCGTTGCAGTGTTCAATCACAACTTTGACATTATACAGTACCCGACTCTCACCACAAATAACATCGTTGTGGTGGGAGTCCGAACCAGAGCCTGGGAGATCACGCTTGTCTCCTTTTACTTTGAGCCAGACCAGCCTATTGAGCCCTATTTAGAACACCTAAAACAAATAGGGCTTGCATTCGGTTCCAAGAGACTGATCTATGGAGGGGACGCCAATGCAAAGAGCCTATGGTGGGGCAGCCCGATGGCCGACGTCAGGGGGGAAGAGATGGCAGCAACTCTCGGTGAACTGAACCTGAACATACTTAACCGAGGGGAAATTCCGACCTTTGACACTATCCGAGGAGGAAAGCGGTACAGCAGTTACGTGGACATTACCGCTTGTTCTAATGATTTATTGGACTTGGTAGACGACTGGAGGATTGATGAAGGTCTGACGAGCTCGGATCACAACGGCATTATGTTTAAGATCCTCTTGCAGAAATCCAAAGGCATCAAAGTTGAGAGAACGACCAGGAAATTTAACACCAAAAAAGCCAATTGGGCTGAATTTCATGAGAAGTTTGGCCAATTGAAAATAGACTATAAATTCACAGCAGCCGAAATAGACAAAATTAAAGACATTGAGCAAATTGACACTATAACAGACAACCTTACAAAAGCAATAGAAGAAACATGCAAGCAAACAATACCAACCAAAAAAGTCCAAGAGGAACTTACCTTGCCGTGGTGGTCCGAGAGACTCGCTGAGATCAAGAGGGCCGTCGCTACCAAGAAGCGCAGGATCCGCTGTGCTGCCCAAGTCCGGAAGCCAAAGGTCATAGAAGAGTACCTGAAACAGAAAGAAGAGTATGAGTTAGAAGCGGCCAAAGCTCAGACCGAGAGTTGGAAGGAATTCTGTGGGAAACAGGATAGGGAGGGGGTTTGGGAGGGTATATACAGGGTGATAGGTAGGACGCGGCGTAGGGAGGAGGACCTGCCATTGGAACGGAACGGTGATGTGCTAGATGCGAAGGGATCCGTAAAGTTGCTAGCGGAAACGTTTTATCCGGAAGACCACATCGAATCCGACAATGCTCATCACCAATCCATCCGAATAAAAGCCGAAAGCGTAAACTCTGGTGAACAAGATGATCCTTGCGACCCACCGTTTACGACGGCAGAATTAAAAAACTCAATGGAGTCCTTCAACCCGAAGAAGGCGCCGGGTTCCGATGGCTTTACCGCCGACATTTGTTGTCATGCCGTGGCTAATGACCTGGAATTATTTTTAAAGTTCTTAAATAAGTGCCTAGAACACCATCACTTCCCCGCGTCCTGGAAGCAAGCAACAGTCGTGATACTGAGGAAGCCTGGAAAAGAGACATATTCCACTCCCAAATCTTATAGGCCGATTGGACTGTTGCCTATATTAGGGAAGATATATGAGAAAATGCTGGTGGCCCGCCTTAAGTTCCACCTTTTACCAAGGATGAGCACCCGTCAGTACGGATTCATGCCACAAAAAAGCACTGAGGACTCCCTCTATGCCCTCATGCAGCATGTCAACAAAAAACTAGCACAAAAAAGAATAGTTACGCTTGTATCGCTGGACATAGAGGGAGCTTTTGATAGTGCCTGGTGGCCGGCGATAAGAGTCCGCCTGGCAGAGGAGAAGTGTCCAATCAACCTTAGGCGGGTCATCGACAGCTACCTCAGAAACCGAAGAGTTGCAATCAGGTACGGTGGGGAAGTTTACAGCAAGGACACCAACAAGGGTTGTGTCCAAGGCTCAATTGGGGGCCCAATATTGTGGAACTTAGTCCTAGACCCCCTCCTAAAAGCAGCAGAGAACAGGGGGAATTACATTCAGGCGTTTGCGGACGATGTTCTCCTGGTATTTGACGGAGAGACCGCACTAGAGGTGGAGGAATGTGCCAATGCCGCTCTCAATCATGTTCTGGCGTGGGGTGTCGAGAACAAACTAAAATTTGCACCGCACAAAACAACAGCTATGGTGATAACCAGAAAATTAAAATACGACACACCACGCCTGAGGATGGGGGGGATCGACATCGGCATATCGCAAGAAATGAAGCTTCTGGGTGTAACCTTCGATCAAAAACTGACCTTCAACACCCACGTCTCACACATTTGCAGGAAGGCAATTGCTATCTACAAGCAGCTGTGTAGAGCCGCAAAGATCGGTTGGGGGCTTCACCCAGAAGTTATTCGGGTGATATACGTGGCGACCGTAGAGCCCATAATACTTTACGCTGCTAGCGTCTGGGCACCGGCTGCGAAGAAGGTGGGCATTGTGAAGCAGTTTGGGACAGTCCAACGCGGAATTGCTCAGAAAATGTGCAAGGCATATCGCACGGTTTCCTTGAACTCAGCATTGGTGCTGTCCGGTTTGCTCCCCCTTGACCTCCGAGTTCGTGAGGCAGCATCACTGTACGAGGCCAGGAGGGGGGTGCCCCGGGCGTCACTGGGGGACAGGGAAGTCGAGCGAATGGCCGCAGCAATTGAAAATCCCCATCCCGCATCACGTGACATCTTGCAGTTCAACAGCCTGATAAACCAAGAGCAACTCGACAACAACAGCAATTTTGACGTCCGTATCTTTACGGACGGGAGCAAGATCGGAGGAGGGGTTGGTGCTTCACTGTCCATATGGAATAGTGAGGCCGAGACCAGAGCCCTCAAACTTGCTCTATCAGATTACTGCACAGTTTACCAGGCTGAACTCCTAGCAATAACAAGAGCAACGAGGGAGATAATTAGGCGCAAGGAATCTTCTTTCGGAGTTTTCAGCGACTCAATGGCGGCTCTCCAAACAATCACGAATCCCGGTTCGCATCATCCTCTCGCTGTAGAAGCTAGGGATAACATAAGATCTGCATCCCACCAGAACAAGCTCGTAAACTTGTTCTGGATTAAAGCTCACGTAGGGCTACCGGGGAACGAAAGAGCTGACCAACTAGCAAGAGAGGCCGCTGAGAACTCCAAAAGAAAGCCTGATTACGATCGGTGTCCGATCTCATACATCAAGCGAAGTATACGTATGGAGACGCTTGATGAGTGGAACCGTAGATACGAAACCAGTGACACCGCATCTGTGACAAAGTTATTCTTCCCGGATGTGCGGGTGGCATACAGTGTCATTCGCAGGATAGGAACAAGCGGCCTGAATACACAGATAATGACGGGGCACGGTGGATTCTCTGAGTACTTGAATCGCTTCAAGTGCAAGGAGAGCCCATCGTGCATCTGCGACCCTGACGCTAGTGAATCGGTCCAGCACGTACTATTTGACTGCCCACAATTTGCAAAGCACCGGTTTAACGCCGAAAACATCATAGGCACGGCAATAACACCGTTCACAGTAAAGGACATAATTAAGAGCAAAGAGGCAGAAAATTTTTTGAATTATTGTAGACATATAGTAAAGATAGTAATAAGTCGAAATAAAACAGCATAAATAAATATGCTGTCATAATATAGTACATTATATTAGAGGCCAGCATAGAATAATAGTAAGTAAAATATAATTTGGATAAATGAGTAAATAAATAAATAGATACAATATTATGTTAAAAGTATAGCTTAAAATAAATACAAGTGTTAAAGTAAAAGCAAAAATAAGAAGTGCTGCAGCACGCCCCGTATTTGTATGACAAGTAAAGAGAGTATTAGAATATGAAAGAAACAAATATACAAACTGTAAAATTAAACATAAGTATAGATTAAAGTA